>JAVTVY010057325.1:0-29364 GCA_036873755.1 Hanleya hanleyi | reverse complement strand
TGAACATCAAATAGTACTATCAGGGACTACCGACCATTCAACAGTTTCATCCAGATTTCTATCAGCGCTGAACCAAAGCGAGTCTTTGGTCATTTATCACGTGTATCGTTCTTAACGCCATCAACAGTCATCCCCCTTGACACCGACAGGGTTTAGTACCCTGCTCAGCTGATCGAGATCAATAACCAATTATCAATGATGAAATAAGGTACTAGGTGACCGCAATGGAATTTATAGAATCCCCGATATATACATGTACATGTACAGTGGTGGGACCATGTGTACGCCTACTCAGTTATTGATCGGTGACATCGTGTTTTGACCGAAATGTGTTGGCACCATTGTGTAGATCTACAAGGATGTGATGCAAGGATGAAAACAAGACTGTTATTATTCTATTGGTCAGTCGTGAGTCATACAGACACAAATATCTGGTTTGGTCAGCATATATATTTATATATGGGTGATGAAAATGGACCAAAATATGGGCCAGAATGTGCTGATGCAGCAAAATGAGAATAGTATGTATGTACATGATCAGAACAAGGTGACTCATACTGGCATTTAAAGGTTCTACCAAAATGATTTTGGCAACATAATAAATTTGAAAGGGAAAAGAAATTGGCATGATCGTTATGAATTCTTCTCATGTTTACTCTGTCAGATGAGACAGGATACAGAATAATTTTGCTATCTTCTACAACCCACAACCATACAGACAATGCCACATCATCTTTTAGTGTCACTCAGACTCTATCAGGTTTTTTTTTGCCAACAGCGGAGAAAGAAGTAAAGAAATGTATCATGTTTTTTAATTCCAGTTTTTACAAATTTGCCACTCGAAATTCCTACCAAAATAATGCTCTTGAAGATTGTGTCAAACTGATGTTTGCTGCCTGCATTGTTTTTAGTTGCAGGAAATAGTATTGTTGAACATGTTCATGACTGTTTAAAGAGGTAGTAGCGTGATTTTAGTTGTTCGGGTAAACTGAACAGCATGATCACTTGCAACATTTGCCAAAAGATTTTCAAGTATTGAAATCTCGTATTTAATATAGGGATCAATATTGTCAGATTCTTCAATTCGGTCTAGTGAACAACATGAAAATGAGAAATGACTGAGATGACGTCGGATAACGTGATCAGGTATCCATGACGTCAAGTTAGAAGCCGTCACAGTGCGATAAAAGTTCTAAGATCGAGTATGACGTTGGAGAGCATCACGCTCGGAATGCCAGTGCGCGTTTTGTGACGTCATCTCAGGCACTGGAGCCAAGTGCAGGTGCTGTTACGTTTTTCAGACAATGTCAGAAGAGTGATTTCAATGCCCGTGATATTAAATAATGAGGTCACAGAAACACGTTCACCATAGTTGCTCTCAACTACTGAATAACTTTTATCGAAATATGTTATTTGCTGAATATTTTTTAAATGACGCTTTTACCTCTTTAAGTAACTCGAAAACATTGTTACTCTCATGCAAATTCTATTAACTGGTTGTCTGCTGGACACTTCTTTATGCAGAATTGCTCATTTTTATTACAATGTATTGCACTATTAAATCTGGGTTTGAGGAGTCAAAATATTATTCATACTCGTGTGTTATGATTTGCCATATATAGCAACTGGTCCATAATAGTTCGGTCAATATTTTATTTTATTTTATGCCGAAATACATAAAATTGCCATCGTAAAAACATTTTATTGGAAGAGACTACATTGACAAATAAAGGTCGTTCATTGGTCCAGACGTTGTAGTGGAATTTTCCACCACAACAACGACAATGTAATTTCGATACTGGTGGCAATTCTGTCACTGGGGAAGTTGACAGAAATGTGAAAATAAAGTTTGTTGCAATGAATTAGCACTATGGAAAGATAAACTGTGTTTTTGTATTTCAAATATACCAAAGAATCATATATTTTGATGGGATTTTCCTTAAGGACTTGCTATCCACCTGAGGGGTTGAAATATCTCCTTTTTTTTTTATTGTCTTGTTACAAAGTTCATCAATTGATCTAACATATAGTGAAAACAGCGTTTTCAAATTCATTTTCTAAATAAGTAAAATTTGGAGTTTTGATTTTGTTTTGGTTCTTGGGGTCCTCGTACAGTCTGAAAGGTGTGAGGATTACAGGGGATTAGAATGCCTTCACGAATTCTACTCGGCTCCCCGCTGACGCCCCGATGATAGCGCGTTGATTGTTGATTGAACCCCCTTCGCCGGCGTCCTTTATGCCTAACCACAAGTGACATTTACTCAAACCCCCGCTGCGTGCATAGCGGGTAAGGAATGCGGCTTACTTTCTGAGCATATTTTTTAGACGTAAAACCCAATTTATCCCCTTTTAATTTACAGTTTTACAAAGCTTCAAAGTAAGAAGCAAACAATACAATATTTGTTAGCATGACAAGAGTAATCCATGCCAGTGAAGGATTTTATCGGGGAATAATTGGCTAATAAAATAGTATAATCACCTTCTCGGCTCTTTATGTCGATTTATCGTACATTAAGTTTTGAGCGGTTTCGCTGGAAAAAACTCAAATTTCTCGAAAACCGTACATCATAGAATGACGAAACTTGGACATAAATGAGATAGCATAGAGGTCTAGTATCGCGTCTTTCAGTTTTTTTAAATTATCAAACTTTAGCGAGATATTCCGGCTTTCGCATTATTCGGTAATTTTAGCGATATTTCTATGGGTTTTTTTGGCTCTAGAAGGCTCTAGAGAGAAAACTAAGAAAAAAATAAAAAAACTGAGAGACGCGTTTCTAGATCGAGGGGTGTTCTACCGTGCTGCCGATTTTCAGGCAGTTATCTCTGGTACTTTTCTTGAAATTGACATTTGAAAATGATCGGTAGAATCTGCGAACAGCAAAGTTCAAATATGAATTATAGGCTTAATTTATTTTCAAAGTTTAAATGTATGAACATGTTTAGAGTCCTTAGAAAATACGCTTTCTAAAATATATAGTTTTATATACATGATCTATGAAGCAAAGGCGAAAATGAGAGAATTGTATCTGAGCAAGTGTTGATCAGTACAGGTGGATAACAAGTCCGTAAGTATTTTATATTTTCTGAGCGGCCTTCTCGGCGAGATTTTATGAAAATCTCCCCTCTCGTTATTTATTTATTTCTTATATTTCTTTCTCCTTATTTCATTCTTCTAAGGCAGAATATGAAGTTTACATGCAGAAAATTAAGACAGACTTAGCTAATAAAATATCTATGGTTTTTATTAGGTTTTATGCATGATAAATTTGAAAATATCGATTTCTGACAATGGTACCTCACCATACTCGTGTAGACAGACAAGTTCAAGGCCCCGTGAGGGGCCGCCCGCAGTTTACACGGGGGCCCCCGATCATGGCCGGCCGCAGCGAATCAGTTAAACTGCACGTGTTTACCAGAAATCTATGGACAAACATGTTTGTTTGTCTTTTTCCCTTATTATTTTTAATCATGGGGATTAATTTAAATCAGTCTTCTAAACATATATTTAGGATCATGAGGATAGGATAAATACAAATATACATGTACAATTCTATCTGAAATCAGTTTAAAGCTACATGTACATGTAATGGAAGTTTTTTATACATTAACTGACAGGCAATTCTGGGAATGGACAGGACCAAGCCAGGCAACAACACTCCAAAACTGAAGATAAGATAAGATAAGCTTTATTTAGAGTCGGGTTTACAAACATATAACATTAGCCCATGGAGGCTATTCATGCCGACTGTTTTAAAACAAAGAATTCTCATAACTAAAGAAACATATTAAAATAATTTACAAATACAAAATAATATTAAGATATTGATCATACACTAAATTGGCACTATCAGTGGTGTGACACAGACTAGAGTTTGTCCTTGTAAAAATTCAATATTTTAAACTGAAGCACTATAACAAGAGGAACAACTACAATGTGTCCCGCTCCATAAACGTAACTGATTTTTAAACTCTCCATACCTCGTGCTTGCACGAGTGTGGTTTGGTAAACTATTCCAAACCTTAGTTGCGGAATAGCGAAACGACTTTTTACCGTAGCTCTCTGTGCGCACACATGGTATTTCTAAAAGATTTTCATATTGCATTTGGTAAGGAGAGGTCTTAATTTTAACAAGATTTCGTAACATTTCTGGTGATGTATCGTTCAATATCTTGAACACCTCTAGAGCCATACATCGCTGCCTACTCTCTGATAGCCTTACGCTATTAGCTTTTTTTAAAAGACTTTCATAGTTGTTCACAAAATCATTGAATACAAATCTTAAGGCTCTTTCCTGAACTTTTTCTACTTTCCGAGTATTGGCCTTACTACAAAAATGCCATACTAACGGACAATAGCTGAAGTTAGAAGATACAAAAGCATGGAAAATGACAAGTTTACATTTTGTATTGAGAACGTGGGATAATCTCTTCAGAACATTTATCTGACGTGAAGCTTTCTTACATAGGTTTGATATATGTTCATCAAAGTTCAGTCTAGAATCTAAAGTGACGCCCAACGTAGGTATAGAAAACATGCAGACATGCCATTAAAGTGGATTATAATTGTTCATGACTATCAGACCATGCAGAAACATGCATCCACATTGCTGTTAAAGTGCATGGGAATCTGATTATGACTGGGGAATTATCCAATCAAATTACATATTTACTGCTATGTCCAATGGTCCTTCATTGATTATCCAATCAGATTCCATATTTACTCCCATGTTCAGCAGTCCCTAGGGGATTATCCAATCAAATCCCATGTCACCGACAATGGCTGAATCATCAGCTGACCAATAAAGTGACCAATTGGTTTTAATTTATTGGATTACATTTCTATAATATTCGGGCAGGGGAATGCATGTGTCAGATCATATCAGCATTGTTCCACACAGCGTGCGTGTATAAATTGCCTGACAGTTGTACATGTGAATGACCAATGAATTGTCCAGTTGAATTTGTCCTGCCGACTAGAGTGGGCAGGGTGTCCCCAGCCTTGAGGAATAATCCAATACTGTCATCTTTCTAATGACACAATGCTCCTTAATTTCCTCTCAGATGTAATGTTTGTCCTATGGGACTTCCAGGACCATCTGCAGAATTCAGTGTTAAATGTATGGACACTATCACGCTGTGACACATAAATTTGTTACTCCCATAAATATTTATTCAGACTTGATCTCTGTCATACTCATAGAATTCCAACAGAAACTGGGCAGAATCTGCATATTCTCAATTTACTACTTTCAAACCAACAAAACAGCAAATGTGTATTCTATAACACTTGTGGCAATAACATTGAGCTAAGTGTGCTTTTATCTGAAATGTTTTAGCAGATTTGTGTGAAATCAACAAGCATCAAGTGCAGGTGTTCATTTAAGAGATTCTATTTCACAGGTCAGGTGAGGAAAGGGAAGTCTGCTCTCATACAATCGAATAAACAAACAAATAAATTATAACATGGAATTTGTTTCCACTGTGAAATTAATCAACAAAGTGGCACAAGTAGACCTATATCCATGCATGTTCCACACAGCCTGTCTCAGCTGACAGAATCACTTCATAGGTGTGCTCAATTGTTATTTTATGCATGGTCAGTGTGGGAAAGTTTATAAACTTTATGGTGCAGTCTTTGCCTTAGACCTAAAATATAAACTTTCTCACACTAACCTTGCATGATATAACCATTGAGCATGCATATGAAAACATTATTTCCTTAATGTTACATGAAGGGTTTTTTGTACAAGCTATTTGGACACTCCAGTGTAGCATGGGTATTTTGCTGTTTCAAAACATCCCATTGGTCAATTCAAATTTTCAAATAGCAATCTTGTACTTTTATTGGCCTGTAGAGAAAATTGAAAGAACATTCAACCAATCAAAGAGTTCCTAAAATGGTTCCTAACAGAGATGTCAGCACTTGAAGTAGGAAAATGTCTCGAGCCCAGTGCACACAGGTGTTTTTTAATGCTGGCAATTTTGAAACCAAAGAATTTGTTATCCACACATGGGCGTCTTTGGATGCTGGTCCTTCACCATTCCTCGCTGACAGGCAATGTCACATGATATCCTGTCATTTTGATCGTTAATTATCTCTAATCCAGCAATAGTTGGTTGGTGATCAGATCAAAAATCCAGTTTATGTACACTGGAGTTTTTAAACACCAAAAAAAGTGTTTTTGTTTTTTGTTTTTTTTTTTTCCATTCAAATATTAAACCAACGAAATATTTGAATCTAGTTTCAAGCATCAGAAAACTCTGCCTTTCTTCTTCACACACCCGAAAATTTCTCCAGTTTGTGTATGTTGGTGTCAGAATATCCAGAAAATTGCAGTCAAAAAATCTTGCATGTGCCGAGGTTCATGGTCATACAAGGGAGCACAGAACCTGTGCAGGGGATGACAGGAGTCTGAGGATTGCTCTTCACAGCCGAAGGCGATAGTTTGGAGAAAGACCCAATGATGTGCACTTTGAAAGTGCCTGAATAGTGATTTGGATTCTACCCCGTCATTTGGCTATTAAGGCATGGTTCCTTTCGTTGTTTCACATCAGTATTGAATGGTGCTAATCTACAGAATTTGCCACGTCATAAACAGTGATGTGTTCCATAGCATTTAGTATTTTTTGCCAACAATGTGTACTAAAAAATTGTACAGTAAATCCCTCTAATAATTCAATCACAGAAAATGAAATTTCCCACCATAAAATCTGGGGTGAACACATTCATAGAACAGGATGTTTAGAAAAAAAATTCAAAATTGTGCATGTAATTTTCATTATTTTGATGATTTTAGGGGGGTGATCAAATTTATTAGAACCACCAATTTTGTCCCCAAAATTGAGATTGAATATTGACCGGGAATTGAATTTTAGAGGGATTACCATAAAGTTCCCACCAAAAATCTGGGCTGATCAAATTTATTAGAACAGGAAGTTGAAAACAACACTCAGTTCAAAATCATGCATATATTATAATCCATTATTTCTTCTTTATTTCAATGACTTTTGGGGGTGATCAGATTTGTTAGAGTGAATCGTGTGTGTGAATATCATTTAACGTCGCTTTCAACTATATTTCAGTCATATCACGAAATATGAAACCACGTTAAATCATATTCACACACTCACTCACTCCAATCTGATCACCCTAATATTGAGAACCACTGATTTAATTTTATCTTCAAAATTAGGGGTGATTGAATATTGATAAGGGGGTTCAATTACTACTGGAATAACCTTACATGTAGATTCACTCTGTGTATCACTAGTCAATAATACAGAGCCCAGCATTAGGTTAACACTGTAACATGTTTAGGTGATACCAAATTATCTCACAAAAAATGAGTGAAAAACTGCTCATGCCAGGTCTAATACATTCACTAAATTATATTTTCAGTGTTTGGGACTTAATTCAAACTGACATCAAGCACGGGCAGATCTTGAGATACTATGACAGGGTGCGAGACTGAGGATGACTTCATTCTTTACAGCAATACTTTTTTATATTTCTGCCTCAACATAACTATGGTAGCTAGCGTCCCGCTAAGTGCCTGACTCACAGAGTTAACACATCCTCGTATTATTTAGTATGGATATGTATTGATACACGTGATACTTGTGACATGAATGCTCATCACACAGTTAATTATCGCGTCACTTCGCATTCCTCGCTACATGTCAAAAATGGCCAGACCCATTCATCAGAATATGCAGCCGCATCTTGAGAATCTCACTAGCAGGAGTCGAGGACACAGGTCAGATCAAACTGAAATTTACAGGGTGTCCTTGTAATAAATTCTGACAAAACTGACACTTGACAAGAATACAATGACAAACTATCAATTTGCTTCAAGGCTATCGCCACTTGATTAGTTGTT
Source organism: Hanleya hanleyi (assembly GCA_036873755.1). NCBI lineage: Eukaryota > Metazoa > Mollusca > Polyplacophora > Lepidopleurida > Hanleyidae > Hanleya > Hanleya hanleyi. The sequence goes on along the minus strand of JAVTVY010057325.1, from coordinate 21,484 downwards.
TAACATGACCAGCCCTCATCTATATTTTGAGCGCAAATAATTAAAATAGACGACGGATTTACATTTTCAGAGCAAAACTTACTCATTTTCCTCATATTCGTAATTCAATATGTATTTTAAATATCAAGGTCATACCAAACAACTAATCAAGTAACAATGGCCTAATTGATATGCTAAAATGGCCAAATTGCACATGCTGGCAATTTTCTTTATTTTTAACTAAATTTTCACATGTATATACATGTATCTGTATAATATTTCAATTCGTCTTTTCTGCTTCAACTCTAATTTCTATGACAATGGATTGGTGCACCCAGACCAATGGGTACACTGACACATGAATGAGGACTCCCAACCTAAATTTGTGGTTCATACTAACTCTATCTATGGCTTCATTCATGTAAGCAAAGTCAATGGTCCTTTCTTGGAATAGTGAGATGATTTGATGCATTTTACCATATTAATAAACCAGTTATCAAATGTTAAAAACCTGCCATAGATGCTGAAGAGGAAGATTGCAAACCGAAAATGTACATCAGGAGTCCTGCATCAACGCAACTTTTGAGTCGCCAGCACAGATTTTTTGTCTACGAAAATTCAAAAGGGGGATTGAATCAAATACAATGCAACAGTAAAATCAAAATGTAAAACTTGACAAATCTGAAATCTAAGCTTACATGGGATTGTACAAATCAGCAACTTTTGAAACTGATGTACTCAAGAGAAAGTAATTAAGATTTCTGTTTTCTTGCAACCTCCACTGAGAAATATTTTCTCAACCTTACTTAGCTACCAAAGTCTATCCATGTGATGAATTGCTGATTAAATGCAGGAGCTGATCTAGGTTGTAAGATTTGGCACCCTTGCACAATTTTTCGATAGAGACATTTTGATAATTTAATCGCTCCAAAACTTCAATAGAGTGGAAAGGCTGCAGAAAGCATTCAAAACTGATACACTGGACTTGTATTAATGAAAACTGGGTGGAAAATTTGTTTTTATTCACATTTCTTCTCCTTCGGTTTGGATGCCTGAACTCGAGGTACCCAAAATTTCCAGGTTCCATATCAGCCTGGATCAAGCCCAGAAATGCATAATCAAATTCCATTACAAGTAATTAAGTAATGATGCAACATTTATCTGTGAGATTATACAGGAAATAGATTACTTCACACCAAACAGACAGTGTTCACACCAGGCAGACAGTGGACACTGGAATATTAACGAACATAATGAAACCAATTAAATCCTCTTCATTATCTGGACTGTTTCTCTGCATTCATTAGCTGGTCTCCAGAGAAACCTTCACACAAAACAGCGGAACTCTTCAGGGAATGAAGTTAACAAAGTCTGCCTAACAATTCCCATGATGCCTCTGAACTGGACATTTGCTTTTTCAAAAAAGCATCATGGGAATTGTCTGAATTCATTAGAACATGAATTACTCACCAACAGAACAAAACCTGTTGTAAGGCCACTGATAGTTTGTTGTTTGTTTTTCATCACTTTACTGCACATGTGATCATTATTAATTATGGAGCAATCTGATATAAAGACACATTAGCAGGGTTTCATGTTTACAATTAGTGCGAGAGCTGAAAATAGCTCCCGTCAAAATATTTAGGAGAGGGTATTTGAAAGTCAGGCGAGTGTTTGCAATAGAATACAATGAAAATGTGACAGTTTACTTGAGCTATAATAAATCACTCTCCTGACACGAATTTAGGTGAGTGTTTGATGCAGGTAAGCTATCTCTCGCGCTAAAAACGAAGCCCTGATTAGAGAATCAGGGATTCATACAAGTCAAAAATTTTACTACCGAAAACTCGATATTACTCAAAATTGAGTTTTCACAATGGTGAAAGTGAGTTTTCAAAAAAAATTTACTGCCCATTCAAAGATTGCGATTGAGTTTTCAAAACAATTTACCACCGATTCACCCATTGGTATTGAGTTCTCAAATAGTTCAACCACCACCATATTTTTAATTGATTAGTACATGGCGATGAATTGGAGAAATGATGAAATCAGAATGTGTCTGAAATAACAGGTGCACATGAGGCATGCATGTGAAGTTTCAAAATCATCCTGTAGAAATTGTGGAGTTAAATGTCAGTGATACACTGAAATTATGTCAACATTTATTGATTACGCAACCACGATTTGACATACAAACAGACAGAAGGGCAGACAGAGTAAAACAAATAATGCTTGGCAAGAAATGGCAAAGTCTGATTCCAAATAACTTTGACAAAATTAGAATTGTCTCATAATAATAACAAGTGCACATGAGGCATGCCTGTGAAGTTTCAAAATCATCCTGTATAAATTGTGGAGTTGGCTAATTACATGTACATAAGAATGCCAGTGATACACTGAAATTAATGACGGAAAAAGGCAAGATATTCCAACACTTATTGATTACATGTACATACATGTAACCACGGTGTGACCTACGAACGGACAGGAAGACAGACACATGTAGTAAACACCTAATGCTTCCCAACCTACAGTACCGTACTGGAACACGTGTGTTACAACAACAACTGCGTGCTGATAAGTTCTGAAACTCACTGGCAACTGTTTATCAGCGATCTTTCAATAAACATCTGACACATCTTGCATATAACATCAATCTAAAGTTAATTAGAATACTTGTCTGTCCTCTTATACACGTCGCCAGTTTCGTGGTTTTTCTCGTCCCTCTTGTCAAACTTAAACACGTCTGAGATGGTCGGGAACCCTCGGTAGACTGTACGAATGCAGGCTGCCACACAATAAAGGTTTGAGGGTTTCAGAAATAATGTATGCAAGCCTTTGTATATGCGGCATTGTATACGCGGCAGAGAAAGAAATTCTCTGTCACTCTTCGTGACCATCCAGCAGAAACGCACAAAGGCTATAGGAAGATAGAAGCGTTTTGGGCCGCTAATTCACGTAGCTGGCAGAGTTTCCCCCACATCATAGACACTTCAACTCTCAAAGGCGTTAACAACAACAACACCACAAGAAGTGGCAGGCTTTTCGCGGTAACATCATCATTCGATTGAGTTTATTTCGTAATTTGGGGCTGTCAAATTAACTTTGACCATGTCTGGCGAATTGAGTTTTCCACGAAAAATTGAGTATTTGTCCAGTAAAATGAAAGCAATTGAGTTTCTTACCATATGAATTGAGTTTTCAAAAAAATTTTACCACCGAATACCGGTGGTAAAAAGCGACTTGTATGAATCCCTGATCTTTGAACATTGGTCTTTTTCATCAAAAATATAACTATGTGACTCTATAGAATAGTTAATCCACTTTATGGTTCAGTATGCATTGGAAGGGGGGGGGGGGGGATTTGGATAAATGTCATACTCGAGGTTATTTCACTTATAGGGTGACAGCCCATTAGAATGGTGGAGGAAGCCAGAGTATCAGAAGGAACCACCGCCCTTCGTCAAGTAACCACATCATGCACCAGCGGGACTCGAACTCATGCCGGTCCAGAGGTGTGAGGCTAGCAATCACAAGCAAAGTGCCTCAAACCACTTGGCCACTGAGAACCCTTCCAAAAGAAGTGTCATATGGTGTCCCCATGGCGCAAAGCGTTAGTTATGTATATATGCAGCTCAGGATAACATTATATGGTTCTGCAGTACAGTACAGGTGTATCCAACATACATGTAGCATACATAATATTATCGTCTGCAGATTTAGATAATACAGCGAATAAGTTGAATTCCTGACATTCCCAGTCAATCCATTCACTCCTGCTCAGTGCTGGCTGGTAAACCATATACTCAGTAATATGTGATAGAATTCCTCAAAGAGTTATCTCCCCTTAAACTGACCACAAGAAAATCAACAGAAAGTTGGCCTACGGTAATTCCCCTAATAAATCGATCACCGGAAGTGATATTTGAGGTGGTAAAACAGAGGGGTGATCGATTTATTGCAAATGACTGAAAAGAGACAATTCCCGAAAGTCAGGTATTCAGCGAATGAATCAGCAAAGGGTCCAATTTCCAACACTGCAGTGTTTTTAAATTGTGCCAGCGTATAATTGAGTTGTCTGAAATTCTATTCAAGTGACCAAGGGTTTGATTAAATACAATTCAGCTAAATGGAGTTTGTGAAAGGCATATTGAGCTGAATTACCCTGTTATCCCTCGGACAACTGTGGCTAAACGTTTCATTGACAACAACGCATTTGTAAAGGGAGACTACTCTGTCTTTCAATTGATAAAATAGTAGCCATGCATGTGCGACGGTCTTGGAAATCCTTTCCTAGATTAGAAGTTACAGACTTCAATTAAACGGTATGATTAGTCTGTGATAGGTCTAGACATGCTACATATGTTCCTACAACACGCATTACTGTTTTTTCCAATGACACTTCAACAAGGGCACATCTATCGCGAGTCTGATAATGTGTCGTTTTTTTTGGTTTTTTTACAAACGGGATCTAGTGAAAATCGGGGGTGATTGAATTATTACAACTTCCGATCATATTTTTCTCCAAAACTCATGGGTGATCGAATACTGATAGGGTAATCGATTTAATAGAGGAATTACCGTACATTTGTACTCCCACTAGAGAAAATATTATTCCCCAAATAGGTAATATTCAGGTAATAGTCGGGGAACAGATCCAAGGGGGTTTCAAAGCTTAAACCAAACCCTGATCCATGGCTGATATCTAAAAGTTGATCCAGACACCCAACACTCCACTGCCTTTCCATATTTAGTCCAAAAGTGACTTTTGTAGAAATAGAACATGTAGCTCATTTTAAACAAAAAGATGTTCCTTCTGCCCTCCTATCTATAATTGACTATGTTCAGTGATCTCATGGCAATCATATGAAGTGGAATCTCACATTCCGAAAACAGGTCTGGGGCGATCAAACAGGTCTGGGGTGATCAAACAGGTCTGGGGTGATCAAACAGGTCTGGGGTGATCAAATAGGTCTGGGGTGATCAAACAGGTCTGGGGTGATCAAACAGATCTGGGGTGATCGAACAGGTCTGGGGTGATCGAACAGGTCTGGGGTGATCGAACAGGTCTGGGGTGATCAAATAGGTCTGGGGTGATCAAACAGGTCTGGGGTGATCAAACAGGTCCGGGGTGATCAAACAGATCTGGGTGATCAAACAGGTCTGGGTGATCAAATAGGTCTGGGGTGATCAAATAGGTCTGGGGTGATCAAACAGGTCTGGGGTGATCAAACAGATCTGGGTGATCAAACAGGTCTGGGTGATCAAATAGGTCCGGGGTGATCAAATAGGTCTGGGGTGATCAAACAGGTCGGGGTGATCAAACAGGTCAGGGTGATCAAACAGGTATGGGATGATCAAACAGGTCTGGGTGATCAAATAGGTCTGGGTGATCAAACAGGTCAGGGTGATCAAACAGGTATGGGATGATCAAACAGGTCTGGGGTGATCAAATAGGTCTGGGGTGATCAAACAGGTCTGGGGTGATCAAACAAGTCTGGGGTGATCAAACAGGTCTGAGGTGATCAAAAACGTCTGGGTGATCAAACAGGTCTGGGTGACCAAACAGGTCTGGGGTGATCAAACAGGTCTGGGGTGATCAAACAGATCTGGGGTGATCAAACAGGTCTGGGGTGATCAAATAGGTCTGGGGTGATGAAATAGGTCTGAGGTGATCAAACAGGTCTGGGGTGATCAAACAGGTCTGGGGTGATCAAATAGGTCTGAGGTGATCAAACAGGTGATCAAATAGGTCTGGGTGATCAAACAGGTCTGGGGTGATCAAACAGGTCTGGGGTGATCAAAAAGGTCTGGGGAGATCAAATATGTCTGTGGTGACCAAACAGGGCGTTCAAACAGGTCTGGGGCGATCAAACAGGTCTGAGGTGATCAAACAGGGCGATCAAACAGGTCTCGGCGATCAAACAGGTCTGGGGTGATCAAACAGGTCTGAGGTGATCAAATAGGTCTGGGATGATCAAACAGGTCTGAGGTGATCAAACAGGGCGATCAAACAGTTCTGGGGCGATCAAACAGATCTGGAGTGACCAAACAGGTCTGGGGTGATCAAACAGGTCTGAGGTGATCAAATAGGTCTGGGGTGATCAAACAGGTCTGGGTGATCAAATAGGTCTGGGGTGATCAAACAGGTCTGGGATGATGGTGATCAAACAGGTCTGGGGTGATCAAACAGGTCTGGGGTGATCAAACAGGTATGGGGTGATCAAATAGGTCTGGGGTGATCAAACAGGTCTGGGGTGATCAAATAGGTCTGGGGTGATCAAACAGGTCTGGGGTGATCAAACAGGTCTGGGGTGATCAAACAGGTCTGGGATGATCAAATTTTCATAACAGGAAATTGACAAAATGAAAATCAGTAGAAAGACTGACTTTCGTCCAATAATTCGGGTTGATGGAATATAATTCTACTAGGTGAATGCATATGATCAGATCAAAGACCATAATTCATCTATTGCTTCAGCGAACAAGGACATAACTCTTGTAAGGGATGGCTACATGTAGGATTTGGTACAACGCCTGAAGTTTATTGGAATCACAATCACAAAGTCTGTACTGTAGTACATGAATGTATGAAAAAGATGAGAGCAACTCACTTTCCAATGTTTCAATGAACTCCATATCTGCCAGTGATACATGTAAATCATTAATTATCATGCTCGTTAGGACATTTGCTCATGCTCGTCCAAAAAATAATAATTTCTCTGAAGCATACATGTACGCAGATTTCCCCCAACGGTAACCATGCCAACATGTTCAAATATCAAATTCTTTCATCTCGCAAAAATTCCTGAAAAATAATTATTTCCCATCTGTTTGTGTGCTGGAAGTGAGTATGAGAAATACAAAATATCAGACAAATCCAGACATGTGGCAGAGATTATGAATTCTAATTAGTTACAAAGGCTTTGATTAATCTATCATTGCATCACAGATGATGCCAGCTGATAATTTATGTAATTTTCAAATTGCCCAGGGATAATGCAACAGAAGAGTCTGCTTTTACAGAAATCTTTTGTCTGGAACGTATTTGACCTGTCACAGAACTTGAAAAAATAAATCCTCTTCTCAGCCAATCAGAATACGGAATCCAGCTGTTAACTGCCAAACTTTCAAACTCACCCAATCAAAATGGGTTAATAGGTAGGATTTGAGTAATCTCTCAGGACGGCTGCATTACGCAAGCACATGTGTTCATCACCTCAAGACAGGCACTTTAAAATTCCCTGTCCATATTTTATGGTGGGGCAGATCCCACTGTGGTATTATCAGGGGATTTATTTGAAGAAGAAAGTGGAGACAGAAAAACTAATGACATGTCACAAATTAACAAACGACAGACAGACAAAGAGACTGTCTGGGTCTTTAATCGCCTGATCTCCATGATACAAGCAATTCTGTGAACCACCTGTGAGTTTGAGTCTGATGACAGGGAGCTCAAATCTTAATTATTACCCTTGAGCTAAGATGTTACTGGAGACTTAAGGCATTTGACATCAGAGGAACTGTATCTTACATTCATTACACATCTTTTTATATAGATCGGCGGGTGGGACGGGGACCTGAAAACATATATAATTGCACTCTACAGACTGAAGCAAACCCCTATTTGCTTCTTTTCTGGTACAGCAAACCCCCTAATGTGCCTTTTTGAAGTGAAGGTGAACCACCCTCAAAAAACCCTGGCTACAGACATGTACCCCATGATGTGGGCATAGGCAAGAAAGGAAAAGTATGGATCCTGAATTTATAGTCGGTGCACTGGGGCAAACTTTCATCCATGAATTAGAGAAGGAAAGTTGTATACACTGTGACAGCATATATACAAAGGTCCTTCCCATACCTGCAACAATTATTTGTATTCATTCAAAGTATAAATGTACTTTCTATATACATGTACCATGTTTATACTAACTATAAATGATTTCAACACAAGAACTTTTTCCTACAAAAGTGATGAAAATAGAGCAGAACAAGTTTAAGGTAAATGGGGTAGGAAGGGATGTATTTGATGAGAAGTTAATATTGATTGTCAGATGGAATATCAGTATATTTTGTAAATGGTAAAGAATGAATGACGTACATGTAATGTCAGCATCTCAATGGTACATATTCCTACCTTATCAATTTTGTGCACAGATCTCTGTCACAGTCCCTGAACAAAAGTCGTCGGTTTCCATGGCAACTTCTTTCTGATCACACAGGAGAACTCTGCAGGAAGAGCAATATAACTTTCAGGGGAAATGTTGCTTTTGTGTTTTGCAACGTTGCAAATATATGAAAACAAAATTGTTCCTAATACATGTACATGTATGGAGATACATGCATGGTTAGTTTTATTTCTATTCTGTCTAATTAACAATGCATTAACTAATTATCTGTTGGCAGTTTCTGGCATTCAGTTTGGTGTTTTTTGAGCACAAATGAATCAGCCATGATCAATATTTTTGGTTTAGCTGTCACTTGAGATAGGTAAGTTTTATTTCTACCCATCTCAAGAAAAAGGTGTGTCACAGAACAGGTTTTACATGTAATTTTGACCACTGATTAGTTTGGGAATTCAATCAGCAAACTATGTCAGTGAATCATTATCTAACACAGGATGTTCTGCATTCCTACTTCTTGATTTCACACAATGTGCTGAGTATTATATCCTAATAGAGTACAAACTATAAACTGACTATGCTTGGCAGCAGATCACAATATTAGTTTTGACAGGGTTCTGATTTATCAACGTTCAAATGCTTCAAATTCAAGTATTGGGGCCATTGATAATGCCCATATTTAAAGGTTGGTCGGTTTCAAATTCAGGCATCAGTATTCATCAGTTTCCCTGTAACAATAAAGGCATACTTTCTACCATTTCACGTGTATTCCTAAGTATGTCCTTAATGTCAACAAGTGTAATTCGTCTGTTAATATATTACACTATACTTCTAAATTAAAACTTAAATTTCATTCATGTAAATCTTTCAAAATATGCTAAAGACAGTGTTATAAATTACATTGAAAATTAGAATATGGCGCATTAATTAAATGACAGACTCTCTCAGTTACACTGCAAGCAGTCAGAAGAAAACTGCCACAGGCTATGGAATGGCAATCTAATTTCCTATTGATCCTTGTCACTGTTCTGAGGACATTTGCTCAGTCTGTGTTCCCATTGATAAACCACAATGAACACACTGAATCTGTCAACCACCAGCCACAGCTGACAAATAACTTCATAACAAAGAAAAGGGAAATCAGCTTTTTTTTGAATTATTATAACATAAGGCCATTGTCACTTGATTGATTGCTTAGCATGACCAGCCTTCATCTATATTTTGAGGGCAAATAATAATACGAAGCTGCGCATCTGAAAACCCCTCGGCTCTGGGCGCCAGCCATTCATAATGTACATGTATTCAATATGAACCAAGATTTCAGGAACACCAAGCAGTCAAGTAACAAATATACAGATTCTGAAAAATTTTGCAATTAGAAATGGCCTTTAAGGTTTCCATCCAATCAGAGAAACTGGTATTCATTACATAAGTCTCTTGATGCATCAATGACAGAGATAGAGATCATTAATGATTTCGCATAAATTAAAGATGACCGCCCATCCTTCCCGCCACTCAGAGGAACTGATGTGGTTATACTCATTGCAAGTCTCTTGATACATGTACTTCGATGCTGTGTACTAAATTTCATATAGAACACTGAAATGGTATCAAAGATATACATCATTAAAGATTTTGCATAAATTAAAGATGGCCACCAAGGTTTCCCCCCAATCAGAAAAAAACAGAACTGTCATTTATCGTAAGTCTATTGATACATCGATGATGTATACCAAAATTTACATCGAGCACTTTAACGGTATCAGAGATAGAGATAATTAATGATTTCGCATAAATTAAAGATGGCCGCCCATCCTTTCCTCCACTCAGAGGAACTGATGTGGTTATTCATTGCAAGTCTTGTGATACATCGATGCTGTATACCAAACTTCGTATAGAAAACTGAAATGGTATCAAAGATATACATCATTAAAGATTTTGCATAAATTAAAGATGGCCACCAAGGTTTCCGCCCAATCAGAAACACCAGAACTGTCATTTATCATAAGTCTATTGATGCATCGATGATATATACCAAATTTTACATCGAGCACTCGAACGGTATCAGAGATAGAGATCATTAATGATTTCGCATAAATTAAAGATGGCCGCCCATCCTTCCCGCCACTCAGAGGAACTGATGTGGTTATACATTGCAGGTCTGTATACCAAGTTTCGTATAGAACACTTGAATGGTATCAGAGATATATATCATTAAAGATTTTGCATAAATTAAAGATGGCCGCCAAGGTTTCCATCGAATCAGGGAAACCAAAGTTTCCAACCAATCGGGTCCAGATTCAAGAGGGTTCTGGGTCACGAGCATATGGATGTGCACTGCTAGTTTGGTGTGACTAGGGTAAGTCGTTCTAAAGATATCTTGGTAACGAGAAAGGTGTGACGGACAGACGGACAGACAGACGAACATGACGACGACAATACCCTTCGGCCAAATTTGGCCGAGGGGTAAAAATAGATGAAGGATTTACATTTTCATGAGTGGAACTTACATGTACTCATTTTCTTCATATTCGTATACAATAGGTTTGCAATTTAATAATTAATAATAAATAATTATATAGCATCTACATGTAGCATATGTGTATTTGCTAAACAACCAATCAAGTGGTTGAGAGTGGATCCAAAAAGTGTAGCATGATGTGAGAGCTAACTGTATATCTCCGGGTGGGTGGGTGGGACAAAATTCCTTTAGGACATAGGGGGTGGGTCTCAGTATCCCTGGGATGGGGTATGCTTGAGCAGGGGGAGAATACAATAAGTGATGCATGATGTAAGTTCCGTGTATATTTGAGAGTCGTGCATGAGGCAAGTGTAAGTTTAGGAGATAGAGGGAGTAGATCGGTACCCATGGGGTACACTGGGAGGGGGAGGGGGGGACAAATATTATATTTACTCCTTGACCTAGGGGGCTGAAACTTATCACACTATTACCCTTCATGCCCTTGGGTCAAGCTCTACCACAGAATGTATAAGAATCCAAGATGGCCACTTTAATGATGTCACATTGACGTCATCTTCAAAACAGGCATTGTTTTGTTACTTTTTCAGTCGAATTTTTAAAATGTATTTCCTTTGCAAAAACTGCATGATGAATTAGTAAATAATAGTCTGATGTGAAATAAAATATATTTTTGTTCAATTTACCCTCTGGGGAAAAAACAGATTTTGAAGAAAAAGATTCATTTCAGAGATAGAGAGTGGGGTGGTGGAGGAGGAGGGGCCCAGGCCCATAGGGTTAAGGGCGGTGGGTGGGGCCAAGATCAGTCTTGAAGTGACAGAGGTGGGGATCAGTATCCCTGGAGTGGGGTATGCCGGGTGGGCGGGAGATGCGATCCAATCTTGTAGTATGATGTAGCTGCTCGAGTATTTGAGTATCAGGGTTGACTTGGGGCAATGCTTAGTTTAGTAAAAGGAGCGGTTAATTCCAAGGAAGTGCACGCATATTCAGAGGCAGGGGAAGGGTTCAATAATTGTAGCAATGTTTAAGCACCTGGAATTATCCATATTCATCTATCTGTCTACACGGAGGTCAAGTGTTACTTAGATTAGGCTATCCTCAAATTCATTTCAATTCAATTCAATTCAATTCTTTTTATTGCTCGACCCTGTCACATGATGATATAATAATAACACAACAATCTAGAAGACATTGATACAGTGACAAAGCCTGTTACTGTTGCATTTCCACGTTCTACCAAATACCCTCTGCACAATTTGCTTGAAAACATACAGAGAAGCTGTGTAAAGAACAAGTTGATATTTTTTCCACGAAAAATTACAAATTCTTTTTTTTTTTTACTCAATAAAACAGATGTTGTAAAAAATGTATTGAAGTCGCAACCTCTGACCCATGATGTCAGAGTTCGATTACGATCACGTCGTAGAATATTGACTAGTCGGTTGTGTCAAACGTCCAAGTCAATGTGACGCACGTTGCGCAACAATTGAGTATGACAACATCAGATGATGTCAACAAAGGTATTGTTTTAGCTTTGTGACATACATGTAGTTGGCGTTACAATGGAAATGTTGCCTAGAACTATTGTAATCAGACGTCATGGGTCAGCATGTCACAGCCTTTACCATTTCCAAACGGTAAACTGCTTTTGAATGTCAAATATGACCTCTTACAACAATTTATATAAAATATATGGGGTGTATGGGGGTGAGTGAGGAAGTAGGAGATTGTCCACATTTCCTATTATCCTGGACACTGATCAGCCCAGCCAGTACAGCAGGTCACCCATCCAAGTATTGACCGAGCTCAATGTTCCTTAACTTCGGTGATCTGCAGCCGTATTAGTTCAGAAAACCACATAACTTGTGAAAAGGTTTCTGATTGTGTACTAGACGGAAATTATTCAGTACCGTAATCCATTGTTGTGAGACAAGCGCAATAGAATGGTTGGATGATTTCTACAGACTTTTTCACCAGTACAAGGGTAACAGCATGGCGTCATGGTTGTCGTGATTTGTAGTCTTTTGAGGTGACAATTATCTATAATATACTACCAGTCGTCGCATGGCCAGGGCTCCATTGTGCACATAATTGTCTTCTGAGGGGCATCATTTTCGCGTACCTTTGTCAGTTTTAGCTGTTGTTGTTGTAATTGTTACCACATGGAGTTAACGTCGATGGGCTGCATTAGGAAAAGCCAGGGCCATATCTAGACTCAGCACATAGGTTCCGTTCCCTCAAATTACTATCCCAGCACTTAAGGCCGGGGTTTTCTCCGGGGTTCTAGATGGCTGGAAATGCATTCGAGCCCATTTCTGGCAGTTAAATTTGTAAAATATTATTCACAATTCAACCCCTATTTTATATATTTTAGGAGGAAGTTGGAAATTATTTTTAATGTTACACATGGCCCATAGAATGAAAGAAATAACTACAGCCGGCTAGAGTTAACTCCCCTGACAAATCTCCATTGGTAACGCATTGAACGTCAGTGCAACAACAACAATGACTATGTTTGCATTGGTTTATTGGGTTGGCCATGCCTATCGCTATCTTTCGTGAAGTGTGTTTTAGAGGACTTGTTATGCGATACACCACTTGTAACTGGCCGGCCCAGGGCCGTATCCAGGGCCATTTTGATGCCGGTATACCGGTATGGGCGCCCAAATTCAGGCGCCCAAACTCCGGGTCAAAATATCTTTTTTGGCTGCTTAACCTTACTACATTAAACTGGAGTTCACCTGAAGCCTTCTTCAAACTTTGTAATTCAATACAGTGTCGCGACCGCTATCATAACTTTGAGTTCAATACACATTGAACACGCGTTGCTGGCCACACTTTATGCATTACATACTTTAAATGGCATTGCATTGACCCCTCTAGTAGGCAATGATCGCTGTGCTACGGTGGTTTTCGCCTGGTCTTCCTACAGCAATCAAAAACTTGAGAACAACCGATGTGTGGGGAATGCGCTATATCGGTGGCAACAACAACGACCACGTGTTTGAGAGAACAGGATTACGGGAAAACGGGAAAATATACACCCTGGCACTGATTAAAGCACTAAACTGGTATTTTCGAGGATCCAACAAACCCTGATGTAAGTCAACAGCATCGGAGATTCCGTGGTTTTTGTGCAGCAGCAACAAACATCAAATTTACGTGCAACAACAACAACAACAACAACAATAACGTTGAATACCGGTATGCCCAAAAAATCTCTGGATACGGCCCTGCGACCCCGTTTCATTTTACAACTGAAAACTCAACTCCGCCATTGATGTGTTGACAGCAACCACAAACACATGGGCACTACTTTCGATTTTGACAGATCTCATAGGTTCCTACAATTCTGTGACAAGACAAAGTACAAGTTGCCCTTTTGCAATAAAATGAGCATTTATTATCGTTCAAATCCATTCTGTGAACTTTTAGACAAAATAGCAAGTCGATTTTCACAGTTTTATTGTCGACTAAATTTTTCTCAACAGCATTGGGATACGACCATTACGGCATATCTCGTATCGGTGGCCTCAAGTTTTTATCCCGGGTAATTTTCTGTATATCTGACACACTGTTTTTCGGTGGACGTTTCATGGTTCAGACAAAGCTAGGGTAATGGGACAAATTTATCAGTTCTATTAACCAAAACATAAAACAGGTTTTCTTAATTTTTACATTTGCTATTTTGGGTGGATTTTATTTTGGGCGCGGACTCTCCATGGAAAATTTAGGACGTTTATTTTCAATTTTGATAAAAAATTTATATTTCACCTGGAAAACCGCCTGGACTTGGCCTACTACGCCCCATAACAAAAAATGCCTTGTTTCTCATCACTGCCCGCCATGATTTTTCTGCCCGCCCCGATTTATTTTTTATTTTTTCTCACCTGTCTTGTTTTGTTTTGTTTTTTTATTTTTTTTATTCAATAGTTTGTTGTACACAGGAGTTGGATAACTTGGATATAACCTACTTTACATTGCATATAACTGTCATCAAATACATTTTTGGTACAGTCTAATAATGTGGTGAATAATCCTCTAGGTGATCCATTTCTTGGGCTTGCCAAGCTGAGTGGAGCCAACATTATTGATCAAAAATCCTTCTATTGGAGACCATTTAGTGTTAAATGGTTCCGTTTTCATGTTACAAACCGCAATATATTTTTCTAATAGATAATTACTTCGCATACAATTTTTTAGTCCAAGAAAATCCGGTTTTATACACAGGCATCTGGTTTTATAAATATATTTTTTTGCTAAATGATAATGTGGTTTTCTAGTAAGCATTTTTTTGGCAGGACGAATAGAATTTTGTCAGGGGATATTTTGTCAGGAGACATTTTTTCCAGTACAAAGGTAAAACCAATGCCAGAGCTCTCGCCAGATATTCTTTACACACAAACATTCTGAGAAAAGATAAAGTATATGGTTCCTTCTTTTAGTTCACAAAAAGTACATAATTTACTGTTTTTATACCCAGCTTAACAAGTAGTACATTTGTGGTAAGATATCTGTGAATCACAGTGAACTGGAAATCTTGAAGCTGTATATTACTTGTTGTTTTTCGGGGTACAGTATATATATGTCTCCAGTCCAGAGCGATGCCCAGTATATCTTCCCATCTTGCCTGTGACAAAGACAGAACATCGTTCTGAATGAGAACATCATAATATTTTCTACAACCTTTGTTTGTGCTTATCAATTTGCTAACACACGGTAAAATACTAGGAGTATGAAAATCACTTAACTTTATGTCCTTCCCTAATTTCTGCAGTCAACTTTGAGGAATTTTTAGAGTCAATCTTTTGTAATCAAGGAAAGTGCCGCGAATATTATATCTTGTTTTGACAATATCAAATGGTAGTATTTTCCCATCTTGGTCCAGGATATCCTTTAAAAAGCGTACACCATTTTTATGCCAATGGGAAATGAAATCTGTAGAGTTTGTAAAATGATGGTTATACCAAAGTGGTTGATTGAAGATATCCATGCTGTCCAATTCATGAGGTTTTTCTTTCAGTATAAATGATTTCCATGCTGAAAGAACATCTTTCCAGAAGGGGTTCTGTGTGATTTTAATAATACTATCTATTCTTAAGGCACTCAGAGAAAATATTTCTGAATCTCCCAGAACTGGTTTCCTCACCTGTCTTGTTGGTGTTTCTTTTGGTATGAAAATGAGGCTGAACGGACTGGTTTGCACCAGCGATTGTTGTGGTGCGATACGAATCAGAAGGCTTGTTGTGGCGTGCTACAGCTGTTTTGCCATGGTGCGAAATTCCGAATGCACACGTGCACGAATGCACGTAAAATTTTGGTGGTGCAGGGTTTATTTTGTGTGGGTGCACAACGTGCAGGTATTTCATTATTACCAAAAGTCAGTGTCCGGTTCTGTATCCGATAAACACCTTCTTGTATTATTTTTTCCTGTCAAGTACGTCAATTTAATCGTGTGTCCTCTTGCGAAATGACAAACGTCCTCTACTGAACGAAATTGAAGGCACCTCTATTTTAACTTTAGCGATATCACAAAAGTATGGCTACATAAAAATGACCCGGGGTGAAATTAACAAATGCGGAGTGCTTACCGTGTATAACGTTCCACGGGTAAAATAGTGGGGACTTCACAGTTTTCAAGTCTAATACCATACAGCTCACAAATGCGACTGCCAAATCTTTGCATCACAACCGTTACTGACAGTATCGAAATGGAACGAAATCAGTGAAGTACCCAGTATTACATCATTCTTCACTGCTGCAAAACAATCTAATCTGAATGTTGACAACGAATTTGACATAGCAGACAGTGGCGGCAACGTTGTCGTTAACGAAAACACCGTTGACACAGAAAGGCAAACATTAGATCAACGTGTGCTAACAACAAAAACGAAGGAATCTTCGCGAAGTACTAGTACTGAAGAGAAACCATCTGAGAAAATTTATTGGTTCCAGATTTCGTGGAAGCAGGAGAGGTTTTGTACAGTGGTTATTGAGATTTCAATTCAGTAAAAAAAAATTGTGCATGTAAAAATTTTGTTGTGCATGTGTTTCAAATGTTTGGGTGCACATAGCCTTATAAGACGTCAAGTAGTTGTTGTTGTTGTTTAAGCCTTGACGTCTTATGTCGGTAGCTGAAAGTGAAAAGGAAAAAAACAAACGTTCACAAAAATACATATTTTCAAACCTCGTACGCTCCCCTGAATATGTCCTTTCCGTTCTATGATCACCTAAGTTTGGGTGAATGGTGTCATTGAGGTGTTTATATGCCTTGTGCAAAGCACATGGACAGAAACATTTTCTCAAATATTTCTACGGCTTGTTCGATTCTCAACAGCCGCCATACTTGTGTAATGCGCATGCGTCGAACAAAACAATATCCGTTTGCAAAACGCACATAGCTAGTTAGGCCACGCCCACCATGCACGTGGTCACAACTGAACAAGAATCCCCGTTCTCATTCCCGGCAACATCATGGAGGAAACACTTCGTTCTGCCACACGTAAACAAGGAAAATATTATTACTGTACCTCATATGTTAACTTATAAGTGGGAAAAATGCATAACAGTCACTTTTCCCATAACCTGTTGGCAATAAAGCTACCATGTTTTTCCTCTCCATTAAAGTAACTAATACTCGTCTTTGCATTTCTTTTAATGCGTAGGGGATTTTTACCCGCGATTCTTTTATCCTACGTATGGCGGAACGAAGTGTTTCAGTCCTTGTCTTTTGTAAAAAGATGGTGAGCTAAAAAAAGTGTACCTAAATTAACCGAGGAGAGCTAATACGAGAGCTGAAAATCGCTCTCCCAAATTTCGTGAGGGGAGTGATTTTGTTTTAATTGTTTAACCTACCATATTATATTTTTGATTAAATTATTTTATTTTTCAATTTATTTTCAAACGAAAAATTAATGAAAATAAATTATTCTATTTCAATTTAAACAAGTCAATATCAAAAGTGATGAAGATTTCAACAGTGACCAGTGGGTAGTACGGCCGTACGTACCAGAAGATTGAGCAAGCTCACTCTGCATATAATACTCGTCGGAACCAACCATGCGCGAAGAGCAGTGTTCGTGGAGGTTCTCGAAAATAATCGGCCGATAGTATAAAGTGAACGAGAAGAATGTTTGGCGAATGATCAGACGAGTCCCAGTTCAATATTGCCCAAGAGTATTGACATCCTACTGACTACAGGCTCTGTGTGCTGATAATGATGTGTAAATCATCTACCTTTCTTAGAAAACTTTGTCAACTGCTTCAATTTGTTCACGGAAGATTTGCTGCAGTTACCGCCATTGTTGTGAGCTCTCCGCGCACGTGGCAAATATTGCACGATCCCATGCTAGGAATAGCCTGTGCAAGAGACTACCGATTGTCAAACAAGCGAAGAAATTATGGCCGCGCTGGAATTGACGGCGATCGTTTGCTGATTAAAATTTATTAAAGGCATTTCAGTTTATTCTCACAGTGATTTTCAGTGTGGAAGAGTTCGCAAAATTAACACCAACTGTCCGTACATTTAATAATAAGGCCGTTAGCAGACACAGCCTACTTATTTCTATATTTAATCTGCTGAATCTAGGTGCGCGAAAAACAGTGTACCTTGGATATGATTTAGGTGAGCGATGGTGCGCGAGAGCGATCGCTCACCTCCAAACGCAAGGACTGATTTATTAGTTATTTATTAATAAATATATTCTCATTTCTGAGGTAAAGACCCGGAATTGTTTGAATTGATGAACCGTCGAAGCTCAAGCGGTCAGCCGGGAGTCGGTGCACAGCCCGCTGCCATCGAGGCCAGAGAGCATTGTCCAGGGATTAACGTGAACTATAGTGCAAATTGCCCATTTGACAGGTGTAACGGGCTACACCCGTATTTTTTTGACATTCATTAAACAATAAGCAGATTATTGTAATTGGATTGGAGACTGCCATTGTACATCAATTTGTGTGATTGAAGGTTTTCGTCGTTGAGTTGACACTTGTTGTTGTTGTTGTAAATTGGTTTGTTACGTGGTGGTGAATATTTACCTCCCGAGCCTGCAATTTTGTATAAATCTTACGCAGCAAACCTCTCTGGATGTTGAAGGAAATGCCTTGATGACGGATCGTTCATACCTCCATGGAAATTATCTATTTTATTGCTCGAAAGTTGCACAACTTTCCGTCAAAGATTTCGCCATCTCGCCCAGCTGAAAGCGAGTTGTCAAGCTAGCACGTGCGCTTTTGGAGGCGCGACGACGAATATGCATTTGATTGGCTGATGCTCGGCGGTCGAAGGTCACGCCAGCAAGCTATAAATAGCGAGTCAAACCAAGGCTCGCTGGCTCATTTCCTAAAATGATGCCCATGGACGAAGTTGTTCCCGATATTTTCCTCTTCGATGAGAGATGGGGGGAGATGACCGATCTTATTGAATAATAAATGCCACCGGCGATGATTGATGTAACTGAACAGTAGTTGTACTATCCGCCACCGAGCCGATACCAACACATGTTCATTGTTTACACAACATCGTCCGTTCAAAGGCTGTATCATAACATTACGTCATTCCACCGTATACGGTGGAGCACATGTCGATTTCTGATGACGAGACGACCTCAGATGAAGACGAATATATAATTGAATTACTTTTATTCTTGGACCTGGAAATTATAGGACTCTAAGAGGGATTTCACCACACAAGGCTTGGACTACACCAGATCCGGTGGTAGGTTACATCTGGCTAGTATTTTCCCCACCGAGTACGGTGGTTGAGAACTTTACTTCGACCAGTTGACCTATCACCACCAGATTCGGTGGTAATTCACACACATACAAGGAAAACTCACCTTTACACCAGATCCGGTGGTAGGACACATCTGGCTAGTATTTTCCCCACCGAGTACGGTGGTTGAGAACTTTACTTCGACCAGTTGACCTATCACCACCAGATTCGGTGGTAATTCACACACATACAAGGAAAACTCACCTTTACACCAGATCCGGTGGTAGGACACATCTGGCTAGTATTTTCCCCACCGAGTACGGTGGTTGAGAACTTTACTTCGACCAGTTGACCCATCACCACCAGATTCGGTGGTAAATCATATACTCACAGTTATAACTCACCATTACACCAGATCCGGTGGTAGGTTACATCTGGCTAGTATTTTCCCCACCGAGTACGGTGGTTGAGAACTTTACTTCGACCAGTTGACCTATCACCACCAGATTCGGTGGTAATTCCCACACTCTCAGGCATAACTCATCATTACACCAGATCCGGTGGTGCTATAACTGACAATTCTGGGATGAGATGAAGGGACTACCCTGGACCATTGATACAGTGAGAAGACGCAAAGTGACAATATTAACAAAGTCATACATCCGTTTTACTGTGTATTTATTTATCGGTATGGAGAATAAAATCGTTCCCGTTATATTTTAACCTGAATACAATCTCTGTTTTCTATGAGTCTGTGTTTTGCATGCTTATTACTGTCTGGTACGAATCCGGTCGATGGTTTACAGAGTACCTAACTCTGATGTGATATTCTACCTCATCCGAATTATACCGCCTCCGAAGAGTATGATTGCAGCACTAGTGAGATACATTGGGTGCATGGGGTAGACTGTTACACAGGGTCGTATACTACCTTGAAAATGTTAATTCAGAATCAAGGCCTTGAAAAACGAAATATTGTCCTAAAGACCTTGAAAATGGGAATTCCTGTCCATTGTTATCAATTCAGTTGTCAAGCTGTATCTCAAAGCTGTACTGTCCTTTGCTGTCGGATGGTAAAATTGACCCCATCATTGCGATATATTCTTCAATCATCCAGAAAGAATTCCCAAGTCTATTCAAAAGACAAAGTATGAACAGTATATTTGTTGACATGAAATTCATTCTCATGTTTAATTTAAAAAATTAAGAAAATTTATCTGTGTAGCTTCAATGACACTGAAAGTAATAGACCTTGAAAACGGAAAATATTACCTTGCGAAGACCTCGAAAAGGACTTGAAAATTGGATGCTTCATTTTGTACGAAACCTGATTAGAAATTTTCCTCTTAACTTAAAATTCAGTTGGATATTTCCAAATGTGGATATTCTGCTTTAGTGGAGTTCAGCTTTTTTCCAGTCGTGCTCTGACATAATATGTCACGGATTCTGATTGTGCAAACATTGTTAGCTGAAATATGACATGACCTGATCGCCTCTTGTTGAGAATGAAGTAAATGTGGAAAATGTTATTTGTCACCAATTATTAATGGATTCTTGGGAAGTGTGGAAATGAAAATGTGTGAAATGAATATGTCTAGATGCTGTGTAAATGTAAAATGTACATTTGGTCACAGATCCGGATCCTTTTTAAGGATGATATACCCGAACGTACTTCATCACAAATCGGTACCAGAATGCATCAGGTACTACTATGCACCTACTCCGCTATCCCGATGACGTTAGGGGGCATTTTGCATGGTTCAGGTTCGCTCTTAAAATTTTATTGTGATATCTTGTTGAACTACACAGACACACAATAGAGAAATATTCAGGTGAACCTTTTCATTTCCATGTCTCAATTCAGTGGACAGTTTTCCGCAAGTCGTCAGAGAGCGCCATCTGGTGGTGGAAGTGGTGACGGACAGTGCACATGTAACTGTGGCCAAGAAGCTAAATCGTAAGTACGCATGGGGAGAACCGGGAGAAGTCGGGAAAATGCAAACGGCCTTGAAAAGTCCTTGAATATCATTCTTGGGGTTGGGAAAAATAGCATCCATCCATAATTCATGCAATCGAAAATTTCACTAACGTCTCAGGGAGCTTGTCCTGCTTGAGAGATTTACTTTTGTCGAAAATGAAAATCTCTGGAAGTGTGGATGTCTCAAAATACACATAAACTGGTTTGGTAAA